>CM035819.1:48403349-48443349 GCA_020458035.1 Magallana ariakensis | reverse complement strand
TTGTAGTTTTATTTCTGGTCTTTCGATCAGATATATTTCGCCAGAAATCATGTTGTCTCCTCAGAGTGTTCTGACTAATGAAACCAAATTCCTCACGCTTATCATTATACACACCTTTTTTTGTGTCGACATGCTTGACACCTGGCTTTCCCCCTGTGGCAGTCCCTTCATCATCGGAATCGTCGTCAGAAGCGATCAACGAAAGATTTCCAGATTTAACATTCGCGGAAGCCATGAATATATATATATATATGTCTGTAGTAAATCGAAAGTAGAAGATAAATACCAGGAAATCGTTACAGAATGTAGTTTCTCTTTCAGAATATTATTCAGATAATGACAACAAAATGTTTTATACTATAACAGAATGTTGTTAAGAGAAATCAATATCTATTTTTAAATTATAATTAATAACAACGTCAATGTCGGTATACACTTACCTTTTGTCAAGTCTGAGACACGTACGTAAGAGGTAAGCAGGTACTCCCCGTCAATAAACCTATCGATGGAGGCATTTAAGTATACTTTGTCCTCGGCAGTTTGTACAAGGAAACTAAACCGAAAGTACCAAGTTTGAATTTACACACAACGATACACGTACATAGATAGTTCTTGATACAGCTGTAGTGAGAGAAGCAGGGGCGGATCAATGAACTGAAGAGGGTTATAAGATGTGTCAGGTTATGGATTCTACGGATGTTGTAAGACAAAACAAAATTTTGACAAATACGAAGCAACAGGAGACAAGGAGGGACTGACACCTTTATATTTTTATGAAATCCGATGATACCTGTCTGTATAAGTTGACATTTTTGGGGTAGTTTTTGTGAGAAATAATAAAATCAAAAATTTATGAAGTCTTTATCTAAATAGATCGACATGCGCCATTTCTTTTTTATTTCTGCCCTGTCCAGCATACTAGACCCCCCCTCCCATCTTCTAAGTTTTTTTAAGCTTATAAACAGACACTGACATGCGAGTTAATATGAGCGCGAACGGAGAATGTCAGATTTCTCTCCTTATTTGGTTTATTTAGACTCGGAAATGGGTAGGCCAAATATTTTTTACAATGCAGTCGGGGTTTTCAAAATATGTGTCTGAATAAACCTTGACATACTGCAACTATTTCCGTTTAACAAAAACCGTATAAACCTTCTAACTAACATTCCGATTTCGTTTTAAGTTGATTTTGATACTTCTGTGTTTTTCCTCTACAAGTTAAAGCTTGAAATTGGTGTTAATAAGTTGGTTTACTATTGCAGCAGATACCAAGTTGCTTACCGATTCTTCGGAGGAACAACATTGATTAATGTACATTTTAAATGTATTTATTATTTACAGGAGTAAGGAATCATTCTTTGAGTATAATGAGGTTATTATGGTCAGGGACAGTGATCAAATTATTGACGAACTTTATGACAGATTTGATCACCCCCGACCGCAAAGATTCCATAAATGATTTTTTTCTTCTATTATTTATATTATTTTCAAGAATTTTAAGATTAAATATTTAGTTTTTGACATTATTACTGTATTTTTATTTCGTTTAATTATGCAAACCCCGCTTGCGCCCCAACAGTAGAAGTACGTATTTGCGTCATTGATGAAATTAATTGAAATTGACTCGTAGTATTATCACTGACAAAAACACTGGAAAATGTAAATATATTAATATACCATAATGTCACAGGCACCTGACGTTATAAATTTTTCTCATAATAAAAATAAATACCCTAACGTTATATCTAATAATACACAAGGTATCCATCCCCGCCATCTTGGATTTATTTCAAACTGTCACATCAGCTGGAAGTTTTGCTTGAAACTCATCGGTAAAATTATTTTGCGATCCTCTCCGTCTCCCGATCGGTCATTCAAAATCTAAGCTTGCAACCAATTCAACCAAAACGGTGCATTACAACTGTTATTAATAAAAATCACCCCTCGATCTGCATCTACTGCCTAAAATATGCGACAAAAGGCTAAAGGGTGGACGGAAGTTGACATAAATTGCATCATACTTTGGGTAATCCCTTCCAAATATAGCACTGATGCGAATATTCAAAAGGCGTCTATTTTGAATTCGATCAACATACAAGTTAAAACTAAGAAAAGGGATACTCTAAACAGTCAATAATAACTTTTAATACACAAAGTTTATGTAAACATGTTCATAAATGCATATCTTTTAAAATATTGAAACAAACACACGGTGCAGGGAAATCTCATTTACATATAGGTGACAACTTCCGTCCACCCTTTAGCCTTTTGTCGCATATTTTAGGCAGTAGATGCAGATCGAGGGGTGATTTTTATTAATGACAGTTGTAATGCACCGTTTTGGTTGAATAGGTTGTAAGCTTAGATGTTGAATGACCGATCGGGAGACGGAGAGGATCGCAAAATAATTTTACCGATGAGTTTCAAGCAAAACTTCCAGCTGATGTGACAGTGTGAAATAAATCCAAGATGGTGGGGATGGGTACCTTGTGTATTATTAGATATAGGGTATTTATTTTTATTATGAGAAAAATTTATAACGTCAGGTGCCTGTGCATAATGTTACTGTTTCATATTCACCTTGTCGTTATCGCTTTCTGCTACCTGTTTATAAGGTTATACAATTTAGTATAAATTTTACTGTATCATACACAATTTCACTGCGTTAAAAAATTGCAGATGCATGCATAAACTTTTATAATATATCAAATTATGGTTTTATCCAAGAGGACTCTAGCTTTTCGTAAGAATTATAAATATTAAGATGGTAGCCTTTATCAACACTTCCAAGAATGTAATCACTTGATATATGAAAAGGATGAAATTTTGATCGAGACTATCATTTTGAATTTATTTTATTGAATAATATCAACCGACGTTTGGAAATCGATATTGAGAAAAAAGTAAAAACAAATTTTAGTAGCCAATGAAAAGTGCGTTAAAAGCACACTTAAATTAAAAAAAACCCATTTAGTATAAACATTGTATAGAGTAATGTCCATAACCTTCAAGATTGCGAGTTATATACATACACTAAAAATGAATATTCAGTGATCACATATTTAAAATTTTTCGCAGCATGTAGTTTGACAAATAAATAACAAGTTTACAACCGAAAAATGAAATTTATTAAACATGTAAAAAAAATAGGTTTGAACAAAAGTCCAAAAAGATGATATAAAGAATGACACCAAGCTTCAACTAGATGCTGTCATTAGACAGTAATACCCGCACCAAGTGTTTGCCCCAAAATAACACTGTTTTGTACCAGTTTTAGTAAAAATGAAGGTCACATACACATAAAACACATGAGCAGCCCTATATGTACAATTTGTGGTTGAACTGTTTGCATGTGAAATTAAAGTTAATCAAAACTTTTTTTTCATTTTATGTCATAGAAAGTATGGTCTATATAATTTTTACAAACAAAATTAAATTATGCCCCCTCCCCTCGGCTGTTGCCGGCTTAATTTAGATTTGCTTCTACATCGTGTGCACGGATTTAGAGAAGGGTTGGGAGTGAGGTGTCCAGACCTTCCCTGCCCCCTTGAAAAAATCATTTATATTAATGCATGTAGTAAAATTACCACGAATACACCTCGGACCCCAATCCCCACCCCCCCCCCTGCAAACACAATTACATGTATTACTTGCCCCCCGCCCCCAACACAAACACACACTCCTCATGGATAACAACGAAAGCCTGTACATGTAGTTCAGTGCGTTATAATCAAAATTTAAATTTTCACAATACATGTATTTGGCAAAAAAAAAAAAAATAAATTAAGTTTTAACAATTTTTGAATATTAAGTAAAAAATAGAAAAGCCCCAGCAGCATTTGAACTCTCTACAGACACGTAGTTAACGCTCTAACCCATTGCACTTCACTGTTAGGTAACATTATTTTCGGGGGGAAATATTATATTTATACTTTATTGTTTATTTCAATAGGGAGTACATCACAATATGCAGGTGTCCTGTACCACCTTAAAGCTGAAATGTGTGCTTTACATAGTTATTTACCTAATAAAATAGTGCAAGGGGTTTTAAAGAATAAAGTCATGAAAATACATGCATGTTACAAGTAAATGATCTTTTCCGAAGTCATGTACACAACAAAGGTCTACAAGTCGCATTTATGGGAACTAGTTTTACCCAGCTCTTCGGTTAGATGGGTTTCACGTGGTGTATATACTGGTATGTGTTTTCCATATGCACAATAGGATTAATTAAACGTTTCTTTTGTGATGATCAGCTAAAGAGATTCATATTGTGCTTTAATTGGATTATCATAATGATATTGACCAATATAGGTAAGCATAATACATGTACCTGGTAGAACTAGCACACTATTATGAGGCACCGGCATACGTCATAAGTATTACTTTCACTTTCTAAATAAGTGATCTCCCTTTGCCAGCATACTGTATCATTATCTTTTAATATTTATCAATAAATTAGCTCATCATTGTTACCTATCTTATCACATTTGTACAGTTTCCGTCATTTTAATTGCAAAAGATATTTTTTCATTTGTCAGACTTACACTATTAAGTTGACCCCATATCGACCCTGTGACATATTGTGTTAAGTTTGTTTATTACATGTAAATAAATGTAGAGACTTATATGTCTATATGAGTTATAATTGGGAGGAAGGTTTTTTTTCTTAATGTATTATGTTGCATCAAATAAAAAGTAGGCTATGACCCTATGGGATTGTTGTCTTTAAACCACCACCACCCAACAACCCCCCCACCCACCCCTCTGAAATAGGAAATGATGATATACTTTGATAATTTTTAACTTTCGAGATCCCCCATCCCTAAACCATATTTATTCTTGCTCTTTGTGCGCATCTAATTGTATATAGGTTATGCCCCCTTTGGAGACACCCTGACTTTCCAGAACAGAACATTATAAAGTATTTTATCTTATTCATATGTAGTGTTTGATCCATGTGGGTAATTCCTAGCTTAATGATGACCCTGCTTTGTTTAGGAGAATTAACAATTGCCCCGAATACATATAACATTTTGTGTATCTTATCGATAAAAATTAAAAAGCAATTTCCAAAATCTGTATGTGCATCTAAAGAAAAATACCAATCAAGAAATGATTTAAAATTTTCTACTGTACACATGTAAGAATGTAAAAAAAAGACTGAATCTGATGGGGAGTGTGGAGGATAACTTGAATATTAGGCAGAAAATAAGACTTCTGATCATATATCAATAGAACATTTGTCAAATGTGATTTATTTTAACAAAAACATTATTTACCAGTTTATAAAACTTTTTAGACCCCAAATTATATTTTGATTTTAATAGATCATTCGACAATTAAGAAGAGTGTAAATGTAAGTTTTTTTTTTAAATTTTAAGCAAAAATAAATGCAAGGTTTTTTATTTTAAGAGAAAAAAACCGTCATTATATACAGTCAAACGAGGGATACGTATATGTGTCGATCCAGAAAATTTTTCCAGGGGAAAGGGGGGGGGGGGGCAATAGTTATTTGAGTTGGGAGGGGGGGGGGGTCCGAGGCATATTTTTGGAAATTTTATAAATTAAATGTAAATTAAAGAAATTTGAATTTTGAAGGGGGATCTGAACCCCTGACCCCCCCTCTAGATGCGCGCATGGGATAAATGTTAATTTCATACTACTATTTGTCTACCAGGTTTAAAATAAATTTTTCAAAATCTTATTGCACATCTATTGGACAGCCCCTATCATATCCAAAGATATGATGTGTCTATTCATTAAATCATAAGAGGAGTTCTGGAATCTAGGTTTTGTTTAGGAGTGATAAACGTCAATTTTCTGCTACTATTTGACTCTCTGGATGAAATTTAAATTTTCAAAACCTTACTGCACATCTAGAGGACAACCCCTATCATATCCCAAGATATGATGTGTCTATGCATTAAATTATAAGAGGAGTTCTGGGATCTAGGTTTTTTTTAGGAGTTAATATAAACATTAATTTTCTGCAACTATTTGACTACCAGGATTAAATTTAATTTTTCAAAACCTTATTGTATATCTATAGGACAGTCCCTATCATATCCCGAGATATGATGTGTCTATTCATTAAATCATAAGAGGAGTTCTGGGATCTAGGTTTTGTTTTGGAGTAATAAACGTCAATTTTCTGCTACTATTTGACTCTCTGGATGAAATTTAAATTTTCAAAACCTTACAGCACATCTAGAGGACCGCCCCTATCATATCCAAAGATATGATGTGTCTATTCATTAAATCATAAGAAGAGTTCTGGGATAAAGGTTATGATTAGGAGTGATAAACGTCAATTTTCTGCTATTATTTGACTCCCTGGATGTAATTTAAATTTTCAAAACCTTACTGCACATCTAGAGGACAGCCCCTATCATATCCCAAGATATGATGTGTCTATTCATTAAATCATAAGAGGAGTTCTGGGATCTAGGTTTTGTTTAGGAATGGTAAACGTCAATTTTCTGCTACTTTTTGACTCTCTGGAAGAAATTTAAATGTTTAAAACCTTATTGCACATCTAGAAGACCGCCCCTATCATATCCCAAGAGATGACATAGCTACTCCAAAAGTTGTAAGAGGAGTTATGGGAACCATACTTTTTTTGCAAGAAAAACGTCATTTTTTGTTGCCCACCGATCCCATCTTCGCTAGCCAAGGGTTTTCGGTCCACTTTGCTTCCCCATAAACCCTTGGCAGATTTCATTACGAAAACTCGGTGATGCGGTGGCGCTATCTAGCGAGCAACTTGAGTTGCGCCCCTTGTTTATTTACATTTTAATCGAATGAAACAATGAGTAATATACACGCTACGGCATAAATACAACTTGAAAACATGTTGACTAGCGAGAATAGAAACATAATTAACGATGCTATTCAATGGGAATGACGATATAACCTAGAAAAAATTAAGGAATGTTTTATTTATAGGCCTAGTGTTTGTAGGAACCTGTACCGGGAGTGAAAAAGTAGATATATAAATGCGTTCAAGCCATAAAACCAGGTATATCGTTGTCGTATTTATTGTGGACAAAAGAAATTTAATAAAATACAGCTCATTGAACATTTGAACCTCTAACCATAAGCAGGGACGTATATACTAACGGGATATGCAACTTCTTCATTCGCCATGTTTACTTCCCACACTACGATCACACGAGCCTTGACAAGTTTGTAAATCTCTGTTAAATCCAGTAAAATATATCGTTTTTTAAAGTGATCTGGTTAGACCATCCTTGTGGAGGTACTGTACTCGAGCATTTGTGCCTCAACTTGTGAAAAACACCGAATGTTTTACCAAAGATCACACGTGTGTTCCTTTTAAAAGTTTATTTATAAGCGCTTGTTTACAACGCTGCGATTGGATCAGCTACTCGCAGCTGCAGCCAATCATTAAACGGAGCTTGTCACCGAGTTTTCGTAATAAAATCTGCCAAGGATTTATGGGGAGCAAAGTGGACCGAAAACCCTTGGCTAGCGAAGATGACCGATCCCTGTGTTAAAAAAAAATCCTGAAACCCGAGCACACTTTAAAATGACACCCCAATCATATTCTAGAAGATCATTTGGCTACTGCAAAAAATGTTGACGTTTTTGAAACCAGATTTTTTGTAAAAAAAAAACAAAACCCCGTCATTTTTCAACCACAAAATGACCCCCAGGACAAAATTAAAATTTCCGAAACCTTATTGCGCATCTATAGTATACCCCAAAACATATTCCAAAAGATGATTTGTCTATTGTTGAAAATGTAGGAGGAGTTCGAGGAAGAAGGTTTTTTGTGGAAAAAACGTCATTTTTTACCAATTATTTGACCCCCAGGACTACCAGATAATTTTTAAAACCTTTTTACAAAACAACGTGGTACCCCAAATCAAACTACAAACGTTCAGTTTGCTGGTTTATAAGATGTAAGAGCAGTTTGAGAAAGTAAAACCTGACAGACGGACGGACGGACAGACGGAACTTACCTGAACTTTCTTTAGAAAGTGCGGGTATAATTAGCCTACAAACATAGAGCAGCCTTTACCACCATAGGGGTTGTTTTGTATTTAGTTAGTTTGGATTAACACATGATATATGCACAGTCAACAAAAAAAATAGGTTTTAAGATTATACAATTATTTAGCCGAATCTGCTTTTCAAACAAGTACGTTTTGAATCCGCTTAGTACCAATTCTTAAACATCATGCCCAGGGTCTTGCTAGGAAGACCTTTCGTTAAGGCAATAAGAAGGGGTAGTGCTTCATTAATCAAGCATTCACAATTCCTTTTGCTTTCAGTTCTTCTTTTACACGAGAAAGATAGTCCTCATCAGGATATCCAAATCTATAAAAAATAAAAATCATTTAAATAATCGATTAAATTTGTATAGGACACAGACCTTAGACCTATTTATGCAAATATCAATGCTGAAATTTGTTGGTGTTTGTTGGTGTATTAGCAGGTATTTATCTAACTTAACGTCTGTGTTTGCTTTGCTCATGAGTGCAAAATAATATAACACTGATTAGGCAAACAAAGTAACTTTTAAACAAAAGAATTTCGATGAATATCTAGCCATAAAAACCTAAATTAAACAATTGACTTCGTTTTTCTCTAAGCATTATCACCCTTTAGTTTAACAGTATATGAACCTGTTGAAAATAATTGCACTATTTAAAACATATGTTGTTTTTCCCCTGAACCTATCGGTAGCTTACTGTTTTTGTTTTGTTGTTCAGTCCAGTTTCATTTCACACTGATAAATCAAAATCGCCATTACATACAAATAAAGTTAAACGAGGCATCAAGGCAAAGTACACTGTATAAGACTTGTATAACTTAATCCATATAATGAAACATCTCACTAATGGGATAAAAATAAGTTTTGTTTATCGATGAAGAGACGCTAGTGGATGTGCGTGCTATTTTTTAAAAGGCACATGCTTGTTCAACTTACCTTTCTGGCCCTCCTTCACGTCTGGTCTTATGGTGGATATCGTTCCAAGTAACTACGCCCTCTTTTCCTGTGGTCCTTGATACACCAATAGTAAACACCAGTCTTTGTTTAAAGGCTTGTTCAAGTAAGTGGAGAACTTCTTGGCCTTCACTGTTGTCGGGTAGGTATGCCTGTCGCTCTATCCCAATAAACGGCTCTCCTGGATTTGGATGACACTCCTAGAAAGAAAACACTCATTCAATTTCTATGTTTTCTTGTAGTTGTGATGTTACAAAAAGGGTGGCTCTATACTTGCTTGAAATCAGGAATTTGCAAACATACTTCTTGTTGTCCATTTAGAAACTCGTAGTTGATAATGAAAGTCTCTGTTCTTGGGTAACCTGGAAGAGATCTTTTGTCTTTAAAAATATGAGCTTCTCCTTTTAAAGGTTGATTGCCG
This sequence comes from Magallana ariakensis, assembly GCA_020458035.1. Taxonomy (NCBI): domain Eukaryota; kingdom Metazoa; phylum Mollusca; class Bivalvia; order Ostreida; family Ostreidae; genus Magallana; species Magallana ariakensis. The sequence continues at coordinate 48,433,951 of CM035819.1, read as the reverse complement.
TACAGCTTCCCATATACAGTATTGCAAACAGGGCAAGCTGGTTTCATCGTAAAATATTCAACTATGCATTCCTCACAAAAGCAGTGGTGACATTTCGTAAATGCAACAGGCTTAGTCATTTCATCAAGACATATAATGCAGACTCCTTCGTTCTGTTCAGATACTGGTTTTATGAAATCCTTCAAATTAACCGTCTGTTCTCTTGGCAGTACTCTCCAATTGTAGATATATTTGAAAGGCTTGGAATCAAACTTTGACATTTTTGTATTTGCATCACCACTTTTAAACAACGGGTGGTTGGAATCCATCGTACGTATATTTGTTATAAGCATTTGGGTAAACTCATCTCGCATGTTGACAAGGTGGATTTGTGTGATGTGTTTAGGACAGAGCACGGCAAAATTCGCAATCGCTTCCAGCATCAGAGTACAAAGATTCTGAATGGAATGTTGGTCCTGAAGTGTACCTTTAATGTAACAAATATAGTAGTATATCAACAAAGAAAACAACCAAACGTTTCTATTGTTTGTCAAATGAAAATGGTGAATGAATATGTATATTACCTGCTCCAAGAAGTGGCAAAACGATTGAACAAAATCCATTTGTTTCCTTGGTCCGTACTAATTGTTCAGAACGTACATCCATTTCGTTCAAGATTGAGCATATACAATTTTTGTACAGCATCTTGCATGTTTGAGATATTGGACGGGTTCTCGAAAAGGCAACGATAATAGCATGACAGATTGTTTTAAAGTTTGTTTTGTATCCTGGTGATAAAATGGTCTTAAATTGCGGATAGGGCGCGTTTTTTCGTAAGCTATTGTGCTCATTTGCATACGTCGTCCCTCCTTTGGATAATAGAGTGGCTGCTATTCCACCATTCCCAGTGAAATGGGGATTCTCGCAAGAAACTGCAACATCTATGCCCTCTAATGATCCCAGATCTTGTGTGTAAATAAAAACACGAACGTTTTTGATATATTTAGTGAAATGTTCGGACTTAACATTTCCCTTAGAGTTTGCATTGATTGATTTTGCGATAGATATTTCTTCCATTTTTTTATATTTTTCGGCCGGTTTCGAAGAATTTGAATTTTGTGTATCGGTTAAACTCTCTTTCTGTGTGACTGATTCTTGCTTTTCGTGACTTGAAACTAACCAGGATGGATCGAAGACCTTGTCCATGGTGAGATATTGATTATACGTTTCTTGAACTGCAACCAGGACATCTGGGGATAGATCAACAATGTGTAGCTCTTGGAGAGAGCCAAAAGTCTTACGCATACTGAAATCAAACGCACCTCTTAAATACATGGCTGCGCACAGAGATTTTGGAACTTTGAAAATACCTACAAAAAAATGGTCAATTTAATATAATGACATTTATCTAGTTTATTATTTTAAAAAGGATTTATAACCAAGTCTAATAAAAATAAAGCAAAAGTTATAAATCGGTCTACCTGAACTTATGGTAGGCATGGCAACTGTTCTGACTCTACATTCTTTTGCTTTTTCCAAAAGATTTGTTATTGTTTTTGCCAAATCGTTCAGACACTTTACTTTATCCTTGTATTCCCACCAAGCAGGTCCGACAACATGAATAATTTTTTTAAAATTTAGCTTTCCGGCACCAGATGCAAAGGCTTTTGATACGGTTAGGGATTTATTTTTCTTTATGTAATCTGTGCATTCTCTGCTCATCTCCGGACCTGCTCTTTTTGCAATAACTTCGGCAACACCTGCTCCATGTGACAGTTTTTCGTTTGCAGCATTGACGATTGCATCAACATTAGTTTCTAATAAATCGTGTTGGTATATTTTAATTTTGAATCCTTCGGAAGAAACTATCTCTACCTTATCTGGAAATGACAAGTCCGGTTTTATATCTATTTTTGGCAACGCTTTCGATACTGTTTCTTTCTCGACTGAAGACATCTCATCTTTGATGTTGCAAACATCACCTTTAATACTGGTCTCATTGACTTCTAATTGTCTATCTTTCATTTTGTTTGCCGACTCTGTGCCATCATTAGTTTCAATCTTATCTCCTTTAGTGCATTCAACACCTTCATTAGACATGGTGTGTTTTAATTTCGTTTGAGAGTTTTCTATATTTGCCTTTCCTATCGTACTTTCTTTCTTTGATTGTGAGTCAGACTTTACCAGAGACTTAGCTTGTACGCCCTCTTTTAAATTATGTCTTTTTTCATCCTCATGTTCAGAAACGCTGTTATTCTTTTGTTCTTCTGAGTTTCCTTTGGTTTTATTTTCATGTTGACAGAGAGACCCAGATCCGCGTACTCGATCATGCTTTCCGTCGGCTTGAGTTTGATCAGCCTTTTCATTTTTATTCTCACTCTTGGGCACTTTACTTTGTTCTTCAATTTCAGTGGTTGTTCTTTCCAACTGAGCTAGAACCTTAACCTCTGTTTCCTCTGTTATTTCATTGCTTTCACTTGTCATTTTGTTATATTTCTCTACTGCATTTTTCAACGCCTCTTGTGTGGGTGCACAGAGAACGCAGCTCGTTTGATCTTCAGATAGTTCATAGAAGACAACACCGTTGCTGCATATCGTCCTTAAGGCTTGGTTAGCCTTGTCTTTTTCTTTAGGATCCTTGCCAGAATAGGGCACTGTCTCTTGATACTTCTTCTGAGACATTTCTGATTGAATGGTCTGCTTTCTCTTTGATGTCTGCAATTTTAAACTTTAAAAAGCATTTTCCGAAACTTAATATTTCTTTTCTTATTTTAATTTTACCATACCTACTAATTAACATATGCAAAACCGATTTTGTTTTCCAAAACTAATCTCCAGATCAAAATATTTTGAAATTTTGTTAGTTTCGATACATAGATCTACAGCAGAAATGATACAGCAAATAAACTGTGTGCATCTTGTTCACTTTTTTGTTTCAAAGAATTATATGTTGTAACTCAAAGTTATTTACACGGATTTCAATATGCAAGTGAAATAGACAGCAGACCAATTATACACTTATCAACGCATTATACATCTTAGGGGAATGAACTATTTTATTATAGAAATGTCACACTACATTTGATTTTTTGAATATTCTTATGCTAAACTTGTTGTGTTACTATATAAAAAGAACTTGTGGTTCAATAAGCGGAGGATCTAGAGGGGAGTCGGGGAGTCCGAACACCCCTTCCCTGGAAAATATCCAAAATTATTATTAGATTCTCAGTAAAATTACGGAAAATAAGCAACGGATCTGGAAAATTTTCTGGATCTGCGCAAAGATTCAAATTCATCGGTATAACAGCACCTCATCAACACACATAAATCAAGTACTCCACAGATAAGTAAGACATCTGAAATAGTTCTTAGGCAAATGATTAATAACACGACTGCTCTACTCCCCACCATCTGGGCTAAAAATCAGTGGGACACATGTCACATATTTGTGTGCGTATGTGTGTGTAATAAATAATTAACAAAATCATGTAGATTTGCACAGGAAGCCTAAATTCAATCTACGTATACATTCATCAATTTAAGAATTATTAGTGTAGATCATATCAAAAAGATTGTTTTTGACTAAAACTCAAAATTCAGTCATTACCTTTTTATCCTTGGCATAAAGGCTCTCTTTGCATTGATTTGTTACTCGATGATTTAGAATATATTCACTTTTGAGTATTCTACTTTCTGTTTGAATATTGTTCAACTGGAAGTCCCTGTAATTTTTAAATCCCTTCTAATTCTCAAAGCGGAAGTCTTTTTATTATATTTGCCAACACTAATAATAGAATAGAGTAATGTGTAATAGTTCTTGAGAAGTTGAATTTTGGGTGGGATGTCATTAAGTATATAATTATGTAATTTAAGACGATTACATTTAAAAGATATATTAATAACGAAAATTGGTTTGTTAAACAGTTTAATCATTTTAGTTAATACGAAATATACTGTATGAATATATATATGGCTAACATGGGCAGCTATATCCAACCCAGTTGTCTAGATGAAGCATTGAGACTAATACATTTTATGTTTGAACTCAAATTAAGTTTATGAAAAAAAATTACATTATTTGTATTTATCTTTCAAAAATTATATTTTCTAAATAATTCATTTTATTAGCTTGTTTCCTCGTCAAATTTAAAATAGGTTATATGAAAGATTTTGTTTTATTATGTTTTATACAATAAATATTGGGCTTCATTCTCTCCTTTTTCGTATCTTAGAATTAGAATATAATTGGTTATTTAGTCTGTTTCGTGTATGGAAATATAACAAAACATAAGGTACATGTAGCTTGTTTCTAAATCGTTTTCTCTTAAAACGATTTTGTCAATAACCCCTGTAGAGCCTTTAAATTACTAGTAATTGGAACCATCTAAATATAATAAAGAACAATTCTCTATTTTTGCTTCTAAAATATAATTGGATTAGAACTTTGTTCCATTTTATTATATAAGAGTATTATTCCCTATGTAAAATCGGAAAAACTCCCAGCCAATAATGGTCTGCTCTGACTTTCATTGCTTTATGAATAGGCAAACTTTAATTGTCTTCTGACTAGCTCGATTCTACGTTGATTTAAAAAAAATCGTAGCATTCACCTAAAACATTATTCGGTATATGTCATTGTTAAAATTGCCACCTTCATTTCAAATACTGAAGGCCTCCGCTTAAGCTTATCCACTGTATAAATAAATTCTTTATACCGGTTAACATTTTACACAATTGGTTGCATCGACCAGACTTTCAAAATCTCCATGTTTCTTTCAAAAGTATTTTTTATAGTCATTACTTTGATAAACTTAAGTTTATATAAGATCTCGTCCTATACTCGTCCTGAGTCATGGTTTGAACAAACTTTGTATCTATCATATCTCGGATATTTGATATTACATCTGTACTTACGATTTATCAGGCTTTAAAAAAAAATTAAACATTTGATAATTTCCAAATTATTATTCTTTAAAAATAAAACCATTGATCTTTATTTGACTATTAATTTTTTCAGGGAGTTTTTGGCTATGTTTTGTTGAAAAAAAGAACGACTGGCGGATAACAGGTGATCAGAAAAAGTTCGATTGACTCTTTAATCAGGTAACAAATTTCAACCAAAAAATGTATTACTTTTTTAATATAACGTGCACAGATGTAAGCATGCAAACACTTTATGTGAAAACCATAACTCCTTATAACAATAAAACAAAACTCAAACAAAACATACTACGACAATTTTAATTTCGAAAAAAAAAACCTACATACCACAAAAAATTTAAATGTCAACGATTAAGATTATAAAATATTAATAATGTACAAGTTAACTTGTCTTAAATGTCATCAGAGTAAAAATCAAAACAGATATAATCATTAATACATGTTTAACTATTTGTGAACTCTAAGAAACTAAATAATATAATTTCCATATATAACAAGTGAATGTTGAATAAAACAATACAAACTCTAATATCAACCATGATTAAAATCCAGTGACTGATAACAATATAATCTCAATATGTTTCAAAAACCAATCTATTATTCAGGCTATTTTCAATGTTTATACATAAGTTGGCTTGTCTCCCCCTACTTTTTACTAGCATCTTTTTCGATTTTACCCTCTTCCACTTGAACCGCGATCCCCTTGGCTTCTAGCTCCTCTCGAACACGCTCAAGATAATCAGGATCAGGGTAACCAAACCTATCAGGAAACTTAAATGAAAATGAACGTATACAACACACATGATTTTAATGGATTTTGTTTCATATTTACAATACCTTTCCGGTCCTCCAGTGGGCCTGGTTTTGTGATGAATGTCATTCCACGTCACGACATTGTTATGACCAGTGGTTCTAGAGAAACCAATGGTGAAGGTCAGGCCCTGCTTAAAAGCTCTTTCCAACATGTGTAGAACCGGGGTACCCTTCTCATTAGCGGGTAAATATGCCCTCCGCCGGGTCCCCTTGTACGGAATTCCCGGATTTGGGTGACACTCCTGTGATAGATAAAATAACATTTACATTACTTAAAAAGTTTTCTTATTAAATGACATGCACGATATGTTATAACCAAAAATATTTATTGTATTACCTCTTGCTTCCCATCTGGAAATTCATACATTATAACCCAAGTGTCCTTGCAATTTTCTCCAGGAAGTTCAATTTTTTCTTTGAAAACGGTGGCGGTCCCATTTCTAGGTTGATCGCCATATATTTTCCCGTACATTGTATTGCAAATGGGACATACTGGTTTTTGTGAAAAGAACTCGCTTATACATTCTTCACAGAATATGTGATGGCATTTCTTTAGTGACACCGGATTTATGAATGATCTCAAACAGATAATGCAATCCTCCTCCTCCGTATTTAACATTGAAGATGTAAAATATTTTTTCAAATCTCGTGTATCTTGATTTGGTTCCTCCATTTTCCAGGTGGCAACAGGGGTATTTGTTTCTCGTCTTTCATCCGTTATTCTTAATGATGCTGACAACGGCCGTTGAGTTGGCGGGGGATCTCGAAATCTCTTAAATTCGTTGGCAGAAACATCTAGAAAAACCTTTGTAAAAGCCCTGTGCGTTTCTTCATTGAAACTAACCAGATGAACTTCTTTTAGCGCCCTGGGATATTTGAAGAATTCTTGAATTCCTTCATATACATAGGAACACAACAATTCTAAAATGCGAGGTTTTCTTATCGCACCTAAAACAGAAGTCGTATTAGGTTTTGAAATCATTGCCAAAATCGCATACAGAGCATGAAAATAATATATCAATAAAACTAATATGATTTGTGTGTACACATTATTTGCAAATTGAACTCTTTTTTGAAGTGAAAGAAAAGTTATAACACTGTAAATATGACAAAAATGCAATGAATTTACGTACCAGCCCCTAACAATGGCATTGCTATTTGTTCGAGATTCTTCGACTTCTTTTCAGATATGCACATGAAATCAGCATGTTTAAGAACATTAAGCGTCGTTATCTTGAGATCAAGTAACTCGTCTTTTTTACGATCAACATCCTCCGAAAACCGACTCACTATTGCGTGAATAACAAATCTGTAGTCTAATTTTCCAGCATCCAAAGTTATCACAGCATTCTTAGCAAAATGTTCATCTCTTAAGTCACGACGCACCTGATTATGGTGTTTTCCATAGGACGTACCAGCATGCTGCAATATACTTTGTGCTAATGCACCACTTCCTGTGAATGCACTATTTTCGGCAGATACAAGGGTTCCAATGCCTTTCAACTTTACCAGATCATCTCTGTATATCAAAATCTTCACTCTGCTTCCCAACTCAAAAATCACCTTTTTATCCTCATTTTTTAAATATCTACAAAGATATTGTGCTGGATCTCTCTCAGTCGTTTTAGTTTGTTTTGAAGCATTTTCTTTGGTGAATTTCTCTTCATATTTCTTCAGTATGGCTTTTGGTTCAAGATTTCTGGCGTTTCCTGAGTATAACTGATGCGCTTTGCATGTGAGGTCTAATATTTCATCGGAAAGATCAACCACATGAACCTCATGAGGAAATTTTCTCCTTGAGACATCGAAATCTACGATGGCTTTCACATACATTGGGGCACACAGTTCTTTGGGGACTCCAAATATACCTGCATGATAAATGTTCACTTTACATGAATCATTATATGAACGTTACTCTCCTTTTTAAAGAAACATTTAAAATTCAATAAATTGAATTAATAAATTAGTTTTCAATAATTGTCCCTTCAAAAATCAAACCATTGCATAAATTCTGGTTCATAAAGAAATATTGAGCATAAGAGGCTGAAAACATACTCCAAATGATGGAAGGTGTGTAGTTTTACCTGAACTTATTGGAGGTATGGCAACAGATTTGATTTTCTCTTTTTCCGATCTATCCAAGACCTTCCTTATAGTAAGATAGAGATCCTCCAGACATCTTATTTTGTGATTGTCATCATAAGAATCCCACTGTGGACCCACAGCGTTGATGATGCACTTAAAAGGCAGTTTCCCTGGCCCGGTTTTTTCATTTTCTGTTACTTTAACTTTCTTCTTTTTCTTTATGATATCCTTGCAATCCAACTCGAACTGTATTCCTGCTGCAGTTGATATCATATTTGCGCATCCGCCAATGTTTCCTAAAATCTCGTTTGCTGGATTTACTATAGCTTCGACAGACACAGAGGTTATATCATGAATATAAACTATAAATCTCAAACCATTTGTAAGTAGTACATCTAATTTTCTTTCTATATAAGGTGGTTTCTTATGCACATGGGTAGCTTTCTCCGTTCGCAATGATCCAGCTTGATTTTTTAAGTATTCCGGTTTTTGTTTTGCGTCGATGTCTCTTTGATCACTTTGCGATGTGTTTTGACGAAGAGAGCTTTTTCCTTTCTCTTCTTTGTCCACGAACTTTCCTTCCAATGCAGTAGCTCTAACTTTTGTTCCCTTTGGTGATTTTTGGTATGACCGTCCAAGCAATTTATGAAGTTCTAACATGCAATTGTCCATTACAGATTGTGTTCTCGTTTTGAGTCGAAACAAACAAGCATTATTAGGATGAGATTCTGTAAAGTAAATTGCGTTACTCTCTAGATGATCACGTACTTTCTTTTGTTCGTCCATATTGGATTTGTCAACTTTTATCACATCTTCTTTTACATCACTACACCATTTAGTGATTTCTTTATATTTGTTTTCTGCGTAAGAATGACCTTTATCGCTGGAGATTGTAACTCGTGGAATTTTCTTGTTAACATCTATTGCAATGTGATCATCAGATTTTTTTAAAAGTTGTAGTCGTTCTTCAAACAATGCTACAAGTATTCTAGCGTTTTCCTGTTCAATAGTTTTCTACAATGAATAAAAATTAAGGTGATACTGCTTTAAAAGCTAGCTAAATATGATATCTTATATGCATTTGTAGAGCTCTTCATCTAAAGGAGTAGCTGCAGGTCTGTAGCTCCCGGTCTAAAAAAATTTGGATGGACGACCTTGGAGCTACAGTGCCGCCCACTGAAAAAATTGTATATTTATTGCGCACGAAAACGTGCGCTAGTTTTGGACTAATTAACCTTATTTATACGCAAATTCTGTGAAAACACTTACTACCATTACATTTTTCATGCAATTTACTACTGATATCGTCTCTTTATTTGCCTCTGATAGTCTTTCAAACACCTTCACCAGCCCCATAAAGTGAAGTTGTTCAATTTGTTTACATGTAAAAATGGAGACTCTCGATCTCGATGTAAATTAAACATACTTGATTTTCCGAGGTCGGTAGTTTGTTCTGGAGAAAGTCTGAGTCAAGTTAAGAGACGATATCAGTAGTAAATTCGTAAAGAATTTAATAGTACTAATTGTTCTCACAGAATTTGCGTATAAATAAGGTTAATCAGTTCAAAACTAGCACACGTTTTTGTGCGCAATAAATATACAATTTTTTCAATGGGCGGCACTGTAGCTTCCAGGTCGTCCATCCGAATTTTTTCAGACCGGGAGCTACAGACCTGTAGCTACTTAAGGAGATATATTCCAATTAGAAGACCTATTAAAATTTAAATAAAATGTGAATAAAATTTTAAATCCTCGGCATGTAGTACATTTTTTAATAGATAAGCATGTAGTTTAAGAAGAAGTGCTAGAATTTGAGGAGGTTTTTGTTTATTTCCACGTAATGTTTTCCTGTAATGGGACAGGTAGTCCCCCCCCAAAAAAAAATTCTTTACTTTCATTTTTCGTTTCGTTGGTCTTTTAATGTACGCACGCGCGCATGCACAGTTATGTCTTATTCAAATATAAAATTCTCAATTCCGCTATTATGACGATTTTGTACATTCTTTAAATATTTGGGACCATAATTTTCTTCCTTTCTGTACTTATTGTAAGAAAATTAAATTAACGATGATTATTTCGATACCCATCTGGTTTTAAATATTGTACACTTACACTTTTTTGAAACCGCAAAGCGTTTAATAAAGCGAAACATGCCCTTTAAAACAATACTTACAATACCAATGTCATTCATATTCATCGACTGAGAAGCTTTAGCTCGTTGCGTTTTTGACATTTTTTAGTTGTTGATGTGTTATGTTTTTTTGAATGTCTGAAAACAAATTAGATAAATTAATATTTAAATAGAAATATAAAAAGATAGATAAATAGATAGATAGATAGATAGATAGATAGATAGATAGATAGATAGATAGATAGATAGATAGATAATACAATCAAACTAAAACAATTTGTTAACACTAGATATTGAGTTGGAAAAAAGTTTTCATATTCATCAATAACCTTAAAAGCTTTCAAACAAAGAAAATTCATCCAAATCAAAACAAAATACACTATACACAGAACATGGCTTATGACTTATTTTTTTTCTAACAAACTCATCTGCATGATGAGATGTTTTGGGTAAATTAATATCGTCCAATCAAAGGTTTCTAGCAGAGGCACTTGAGAGGCCCTTATATAGTATATAATACAAATGTACACTAATAGCATTAGTGATAGTAACACAAGGTATATAACTCCCAATTACTGATTTTGCACGCCTTCTGTGAATGAATTAATTGCTTATTATTGCCATTGTTTACAACAACGATGTAGAGCAAAATCAATACCGGGTATATAAAACGCTATGTAAAAATCGAATCAATATTGTAAAATCCGTATTATGACGTAGTGCGATACTCGGACTACTTTAAAGCACGCTACATAATGATATTAGCACATAACAAATTTAGTTTTGCCATGATAAGACAGTCCAGGCGTTAGATATATATATATATATATATATATATATATATATATATATATATATATATATATATATATATATATATATGAATTTGTAGATGTATAATTAATCGTAGAAGAGCCAGATCGCTGATTTTCTTCCGAAAGCGAAAATAATCGCTATTCACTTAAGGTGTGCAATCTATGTATTTATATACAATTTAAAACACTGTATATTCTAAAGGGAAAACATACGCAGTTTTGCGCATCATTGTACGTGCTCGTGAAAAAATATTCGATGGATGGGTCAGTTGTTAAATCTATACATTTTGTTGTTGATATAATGTATATACACATGTTACTATTAAGTATAGCATGTAAGTACTACTACTAGAATTTCTACTACTACTACTACTAAATACTATTTTGTTCAGTTTAGTTTCATTTGGGTCCCTATCATAGGAAGGGAAAACTTCAACACAGAAACAAGTGCTTGTGGTTTCAAAGTATGTTATTCTCTTTAAAGAATGAACAGATACATTCATTCACATCACAGATACCCAAGAGCCTCATATTTTGTTTCTGGAAAACGTGTAGGCTATATATGACGCATTAAAATAGAACATATCTCATTTATTTGAGTAACAAGATATGTTTGATCTTCTTTTTACGAATCTTTATTTGTTTTAATTAAAGCTTACCTTCTTCAAAAGGTCTATTTATCACATGTTGCAGTGTAAAAATTATTGTTTACTCCCAGCAACAGTTAAAAGTGGAAATTCCAAGTAACGAGAAAACGAAAGTAGAAAAGAAGTTGACATTCAGAGACGGATCCAGGAGGGCGGTAGCTGATAAACAGGGGGTCTGGAGACCAAGGGCAAATCGCTGGTAGCTACCCTACAGGATTCTAGGGTACTTCTAGGATGATATAAAAAAAAATCATTTTACCGTTTCTTGTCAGGTTTAATAATGTATAAATCTCGATCAAGCCTTTCAGAAGAAATAAGAAACATTTTATTTGATAAAGGAGAGTTCATTAATCTGTGTTGAAATTTTGATAATTATAGCGTTAACTTTTGTTGCTCATATATGATAAAGTTAACATAATTTTCTATCAACATTCTACTTGTATATAATAACGTGTAATAAATGACAAATTGGAAATGATAGAATTTTTAAAACTATATAATGTGAACATATTTTCGCATAAATTAGATTGTAACAAAGTAAGACAATATTACAAACTCATAAGTGTTTGATAGACTCAAGCCTTTTAGGACGTTGGATCGTGCCATCTCAAAAGTCTTTAGTTTTTTTTCTCTTTTTTTTTAAAACTCAGGTGACCTATTTTTTTTTAAACTCAGGTGACCTATTGCTATCTGTTTTCGTCCGTCGTCGTCGTGCGTGGTGCGTTAACAATTTACATTTTTAACTTCTTCTAAAAACTACAAGGCCAATTGTTTCCATTTTTGGTGTGAAGCATCTCTATGGTAAGAGGAATGTAAATTGTGAAATTGGTGGCTCTACCACCCCCAGGGTGCCACAGATGGGGCCAAATATGCAAAAACAGCCAAATTTTCAAAAATCTTCTTCTCTACTCCCACACATGTGAGGAAAAACCTTATTGCATGGTTATGATGTCCATGAAGCCCTCTACCAAATTTGCGAAATTCATGGCCCCTGGGTCAGGGGTTCAGGCTCTAGGGTGGGGCCAATATGGCCATATAGTAAAAATGTATTAAATCTTAGAAAATCTTCTCCTCTACTCCCATAGATATTTGTTAAAAACTAAATACATGGTTATGATGTCCATGAAGCCCTTTACCAAAATTGTGAAATTTATGGTCTGTGGGTCAGGGGTTCAGGCTGTAGGGTGGGGCCAGTAAGGCCATATAGTAAAAATGTATTAAATCTTAGAAAATCTTCTTCTCTACTCCCATAGATATTTGTTAAAAACTAAATGCATGGATATGATGTCCATGAAGCCCTCTACCAAAATTGTGAAATTTATGGTCCCTGGGTTAGGGGTTCAGGCTTAAGGGTGGGGCAAAAAATGGCCATATAGTAAAAAATGTATTAAATTTTAGAAAATCTTCATCTCTAATCCCATATATATTTGTGAAAAACTAAATGCATGGATATGATGTCCATGAAGTCTTCTACCTAAATTGTGAAATTTATGACACCTGGGACAGGTGGTTAGGTCCTAGGGTTGGGCCAATATGGCCATATAGTAAACATGTATTAAATCTTAGAAAATCTTCTTCTATACTCCCGTATATATTTGTGAAAAAGTAAATGCATGGATATGATGTCCATGAAGTCTTCTACCTAAATTTTGACATTCATGACCCCTGGGACATGGGTTTAGGCCCTAGGGTGGGTCCAATATAGCCATATAGTAAAAATGTATTAAATCTTAAAAATCTTTACTCCCACACATGTGGGCAAAAAACTGAATGCAAGGTTATGAACTCCTCTACCTAAATTGTGAAATTCATGACCCCTAAGTCAGGGTTCAGGACCTAGCATTTGGAGAGCATTTGGAAAGAGTTGAAGGGGGGGGGGGGTAACAGTTAATGGAGTTATTTTCCCTTGCTTCTTCCTAATGGAGTTATCTTCCTTAGCTTGTTCATATTTACTTATTAATCATTGAATATAGAAAAATAATGAAGCTGTCTATCAAAGTTATTGATAAGATATTGTGAAAGCATTTGAAAAGAGTTCAGGGAAGAGGATTATAACAGTTAATGGAGTTATCTTCCCTTGCTTATTCATAATGGAGTTATCTTCCTTGGCTTGTTCATATTTAGTAATAAATCATTAAATAGAATGTATTTGTAAAGTTGTATGATCAAAATAGTTATGCAAATATTTTTATCATTTGAAAAAAAAAACAGTTTCTACATTTTGTAAGATAAACAAATAGACTTGTTAATAGTAAAGTAATAAGTAGTATACAAGCCACCTTGTTTTAGTTTATCTATGAAAACATATAAACATAAAACCTCTTTTGTAAGTTAACATATGTGGGATAAATAAATTGAATGGAATCTGGGCACCTCTTCTATAGTATGTCATACACTCTGTTAAGAGTGTAAAAGTCTTGTGCTAAACTATAGGGTTAAGAGTCCTTTCCAAAAGATTTCAGGCAGGGAGGTGGATGTCATTACATTATTATAATCTTCTAATCCATTATGAAACTCAATTAAATGCATTTATGAGACTCCTCGACAATTTTGTGTATGGGCTATGGTACTCAGGTGACCGTTAAGGCCTATTGGCCTCTTGTTTAGAAATATACACTCACGTAACGTTACAGCTTAACCAAAATTCAAAAACAAAAATGTTGGGGGTATACGCTTCTTTCGGTGATACGGTGTATTTAGTATTACCTTTATGCACCAAAAGTGCAACTTGCACATTCACCGCTTTTCCCTGTACCAATTTTTGTCGGAAAGAAACAAGGGATCAAATACAAATTAATACATTAAAATAAATAAAAATTAATTGTAAACAAATTTCGTTCACAATTTCTTCACCTAATTGATAGTTTGACCTTTTTGCACTAAAAAACCGCCATTTAAAGCCGTTTACGATTTAGCATACAATTAAGGGGGAGATGCGGCCATCTTTTACATTTGAGAAGAAAAATGAAAACATTCTTAAACTGGCTTGTTTCTGTTCATAATTTACTAAAACTTTTGTCAAAAGATACAAAAGCAATAAATTTGACGTTCAACATGTTGTTTTATATCCAAATTACGCATACAAGGACAGAACAATGCCTTTTTAATTCACTTAGAACTGCGCAGCTACAGACTTAAAGTTAAGATTTAAAAATCTAAAAAAAAAATGAAAGGAGGTCATTAGTGTACACTCTACAACCATTTGTTGAGAAAAGGTCTAAACTTGCTTATTTAAGCTGTAACTTTGTCAAAAGAGGGTACCCTCTTCTTAAAATGAGTTTCAAAAACCATCAATTTGCACAAGATATTTTTGTCTGTGTCTATGGAGGTACATTGAAGTTATATTTTCAATAAAAAATACATGTATATATTTTACATTTAAGGCAATTAATTTTTTGAACCCCTACCCTACTTCTAAAAAGAATTCAATTTAATTTATACCTATAAAACTAAAACAAAACAACTGGAACTGGTATAGAGATGTCTGTCAGATTCAGCCCAGGTTGTTTTGAATTGACATTTATTTTAATCGATGAAAATATAACGTCAATGTGCCTCCATAGACACAGGAGTTCTAAGTATATCTTGGAATTTTCTTTTTCTAAAAATAGATCCCATGCCGACTGATAAAAATAGGGTACCCTATTTTAAGGCAAAGTTTCTACATTAATGTGAAAAATTTAACCTTTTTCTCAGCAAATGGTTGTAGAGAGGACACCAATTAACCCCTCTGTTACTTTTTCCGATTTTTAAATCTTCAAAATAAGTCTGCAGCTGCGCAGCTCTACAGCTGTTCTAAGTGATTAAAAAAGCATTGTTCTGTTCTTAAATGCATAATTTGCATGCAAAACAACATGTAGAACCTCATATTTATTGCCTTTTCATCTTTAGACAACAGTTTTGGCCAGTTTTGTGCAGAAACAAGCCAGTTCAAGAAATGTTTACATTTTTATGTCCGCACATCCCCCTTAAATTATTTAAAAGTCTCAACATTTTCTCAAATTATCATAGACTTGTCAAAAATTATATAAATTCAGAAAATAAAACAAAAAAGTATGGGTCTGTTATGTAAAATGTGAGGTAAGGCATGCTAATTTTAGGCAAAAATTGAAGTTAAAGGGGCATGGTCACGATTTTGGTCAAAAATTATTTTCCCGATTTTAATGTTTACAATGCTTCAGTAAGGCATTTTTAATAGGCAACTAAAATTTAAGTGTCATTCGTTGAGTTATATGCGAGTTACAGAGCTTACAATTCTTTGCTATGTAAACAAAGCTTTTGTATACATTTTGAACGTTAAAGTTAAAACTCCAGTTTTAGACCGAAAATGAATTTGGTAAACGTTAAGATCTGTTTATTCATGCTTAAAATGAATAAGAAGATGGAAAAACAGCTTGAAAAAGAACTTTACCGGTATATTGAACTAATGTAAACGAGCCTTGTTTAAATGATGAAGAATTGTGAACCCTGTATCTTGCTTATAACTTCACTACTGACTCTTCAATTTAATTTGGTCATTGGAAATGCATTCCTAAAGCATTGTAAATAATAAAAACAGGAAAATAGAATTTGACCAAAATCGTGACCATGACCCTTTAATGTTTTCTTGACTTTTATTTAATATAAGCTAAATATGTTAACAAATGTCGATAGAAAAATTGTTCAAATATGTTTTTCGGAACAACATGAAGATATCCCAATGCAAAAACTATCTGGACATTTGATCTGCATTTAAAATTAGGAAGCTAAAGTAACGGTACTCTAGAACTACTAAGTTATGAAAAATGTTCATTTCCTTTTTTAAAAAACTTCCGTCCCTCTGTAACTATGCGATTTTTCCTTAACTTCTAGTATGTTATTCAATATAGTATTTTTTTTGGAATTTACAAGTAGAATTAGTATATGATGCACAATTTTTAGACTAAAGGTGACGAAAATTGGCTACCCAAAAGCAGAGGAACTAACCTCTTTAAACAGTCATTTTGTTTGAACAATGATCGATCATTTTAGATGAAGGAGGTAGTCTCCGGCGTTGTAATCAATACTGTCGCCTTTGTTAATCCTTTCTGGTTCATGCAGTTAAAAAAGAAGCGATTATTGTACACAAACATGATGTCTAGAGATATTCCGGGCGTCAGTGTATCTCGATACTATAAATTATATACATACATGTACTTCATGAAATATGGTATCTATACTCGAAAGGTAAACAAATCGAAAACAAGCTGGAATGTTAAGCTACGACTGCATGGAAAAGTAAAATGACGCCCGCACAAAATACATTTTAAATGAAAGTCCTATTTTTAAAAAAATACAATGTGACAAATATGTACACATAAAATATGCATCGATGTGTATAATTGATCATTGTAAAGAAACTCTACTGGTTCCTGCAATGGAGAACTAACCAATGAAATGTGGCAGTAACGAACAGTGTTCTAAATCAAAAGTCAAAAGGAAAAATACAAAACAGGAGCAGAGCAAACACGGACCTCTACAAAAATTAGAGGCAGGATCAGGTGCCATGAAGGAGTGAACATCCTCTGCTGACCGGTCACACCCGTCGTGTGCTCTTTGTGGTCGTCAGGAAAACGGAAAAATCCGTAGACAATTCGGTGAATAATAATGACCAAACAAAAAGTATGAAAAACGCCAGTCAGCATTCGACCTAGCGGAAGATTGATCTTGCAAATATCCTGTGCTTTTCTTCGCATACTTACCATCGCGGTCAGAAGCGACAATATTACATTAAAAATATATTTTGTCTGTGAACATAGTTATCTTATTTATGCACTGTTCTTTATAATCCATTTTATGGCGCATTTACTTTTGGATCTCTGTACATTTGAAAGTGCGTCTTATACACAACTTGATTTTTAGACGGGGTCACGTGACCCCGTCTATTAGTTTACTGTCAGCCAAAGTCTCAAACCAGAAGGCACGCGTAGAACACATGAATTGAGTCTACGCTTCAGAAAAGAGTGCAGAAAGTTTTTTTGCATTTCAGTAAATATTTATTATAAAAACACGCATTATATCTTTTTAAGTCCTCTATGTATAATCCAAATTCTATGAAAAAAAAATAACAAATAGTTTTATTGATCAAAATATTCTTGCTCGGATTCAATAGTTGTGGCGATTTGTGGAATGAATTACGTAACTGAATCTACAACGCCGTTGACGATTCATGTGGTGGACGTGCTCATTAATTATTAGAAGGGGTTGAAGGTTGAATCGAAAGTAAAGTTCTCAAACGCAATGTGCCATTTTTTTAAAAGTTGTGATTTTTTTTTTAACATTCTGTCACCTGAATACTACCTAACTTCATGTGCGAGCCGAAGTTAAAATCTGAACGGGTTATACATAGCTGTCTAACATATTAAATAGGTTTGTCATTGGATTCAAGTCTACTTGTAGTATGAATTTGCCTTCTCGTTCTTTGACTCTGTAGTTAAAATTTGAACAATGCAATTTAAGCAATATCAATATAGACCATATATTTTGGGTGATCAAAACAACAAATAATATATACAATCTTATAGATTGAAGAACCAAGTTAAATGTTAATGTTCATGTTGCCCGGCTAGGTTTTTACTTATTTATTACTTTATAACGTACAAAACCAGTCACATTCCTGACTAAAATAATTTCCTCATCAGTTTATCAAATTGAGTAGAAATATTTATAACAGCTCCTTAAATGCCACGAATTGATTAAGTGCATTTTTTTCCAAGACACGCTTGAAATTTTGCGGTTAATAGACCAGAGTGTATGGAAAAGACACAGATCCCTGAAATGACAATTTCCTACAACATTTGTTAATATTTTGCTGTTAAAAGCGTTAACTTTGCAAATATTAGAAATTTTAAAATCGAATAATTCTGAATTAATAGCTAAAATTAACAATTTAAAACCATCATACAATAAACATTGCTTTATCAATTGTCAGTAAAACATATTACCGCCGTGTGAATATTTCTCTTAGACATGACATCTTCTCTCCTTCATTAGCACTAAGTGACTGATCTGGACATTCTACCTATTTTTTTTTCTAACCAGTCCTTTAATTGACTTATCTCTGTACATTTATCAGTTAATGTCTTTATCATTCTGTTGCTTTATTTTTAACGACAAATATAACTGCCAATCAGGAAAGGTCTACCCCAAACAATGACGTGATTCATTCACTTCCGGTCTCCATTTTCTAGTTTTATCGATTTGAAAAGCAGTAGAGTGAATTCGGAGTATGATTTTCAAAAGGAACGGTTGTATCGTAATTCGTGTAGATGATGCACGATCGAGTTCACACAAAAAAGTAGTTTGTGGCGAACTGATTATTTTTACCTATAAATTTTACATGAATCGCTGCCAGCAAAATCGTCGTAGATAAGCCGTAAAAAATCAAAATGGCGACAGTGAGGCTATTGGTACTTTGCGGAACGGAACGGAACCAGTTAAGAGGCCCCCAACGGGGAAACAATTTTTTTTAAAAACGCCATTACCTTAATTTAACCTATCGTAAATGGGAGATTGTTTTTCAAATTTTGATGTTTAAAATAATGCACTGTGTATTATATGAAATATGCTACTCATTGCTTTATAAGTCATTACACGCTTCTTTCCCGAGGAAACCTAAAGTCACTTATTGTTTTAAGATGTTAGATTGACACTGTACATATAAAAATGATATTTAAACCAAACGCAATAAATCTGTATGTGTAACATCGATGAAATCTACTTAAGTATTCTTTATTCTGAATAGATTTCTTCTGATTCCGTTCCGTTCCGCAAAATACCATTACCCGTGTGGATATTGGTATTTAACGGAACGGAACGGAATCTTTCAAACTTTTTAAATAATGGAAATTATCATTAAAAAAACTCGCCGTTCCTTGAATCCCCCCCCCCGATTCCTTAGAGATGAATGAAGCAAGCTAACAAATCAATTCAGTCATCTTGTGTATGACAGTGTGCTAAATATTAATTTCAGCGTTTGTGTGCGTGTGTTGTATACAACGACAACTCTTATTTCATTTTTTTCATCCATTTTATATTATTGTCACGGCAGAACTAATTAGTTGCATGGTTTATTAAGCTAGCAAAAAACACAGTGCTTATTTCAAGTAGAATTCATACTATACCAAGCTCATTCGCAGCGCAGGGATAACATCGATAAAAATACTTGATAGTCTTATTTGAAATAAATTAGAATGCATGGTGATATAACAAATGTTGTTACCAAACTTATAAATAATTTTCTTCTGATTCCGTTCCGTTCCGCAAAATACCATTACCAGTGTGGATATTGGTATTTAACGGAACGGAACGGAATTTTTCACACTTTTTAAAATATGAAATATATAGTAACAACTACTCGCCGTTTGTTTATTTCTATGTTCTTGTGGGACAAATGAAGCAAACTAACAAACCATTTCATCCATTCAAACATATTGCTTATGTGTATATCATCCCTGTGATGTGTACAACGATAACTTTTATTTCATTTATAATCGATACTATATTATTTACACGTGTGATATTACTAGTTTGTTCATCAAGCTAGCAAAAACACAATGTATATCCCATATTACTTAGAATTCTAAAATATACTGAGCACATTCGCAAGGAAAAAGTTAAATATTCATTACTTACCTTACTTCTGAATAATTTTCTTCTGGTTCCGTTCCGTTCCGCAAAATACCATTACCCGTGTGGATATTGGTATTTAACGGAACGGAACGGAATCTTCATACTTTTTAAATAATGGAAAATATCATAACAATTAATCGCCGTTCCTTGAATTTTTTATCAGATTATTTAGAGATGAATGAAGCAAGCTATCAAATCAATTCAGTTACATGTATCTTGTGTATGTGCTGAATATTAATTTCAGCGATTGTGTGCTTGTGTTGTATACAACGACAACTCTTATTTCATTTTTTTTAATCCACTTTATATTATTGTCACGGCAGAACTAACTAGTTGGTTAATTAAGCTAGCAAAAACACAATGCTAATATCAAGTAGAAATCATATTATACCAAGCTCATTCGCAGCGCAGGGATAACATCGATAAAAATACTTGATAGTCTTATTTGAAATAAATTAGAATGAATGTCAGATGATATAACAAATGTTGTTACCATACTTTTAAATAATTTTCTTCTGATTCCGTTCCGTTCCGCAAAATACCAATACCCGTGTGGATAATGGTATTTAACGGAACGGAACGGAATCTTTCAAACTGTCTTAAAATATAAAAAATATCATTTCAAAGACAGCATTTAATCAATTTATAACAAATAATTTGTAATGGAATAATTTGCTAATTAGTTAATCAAAGTAGAAAACGACAATGTGAATTTAAATAAAGTAGAATTTTGAACTATACAAAATGCAATCGCAGGGATACTACATGAAGCTGTAACATTATTTAAAAAAAAATACTTGATAGCCTTAATTTGTAATACATTGAAATGAATTATGATATAACAGATGCTGTTACCATACTTATAAACAATTTTCTTCTGATTCCGTTCCGTTCCGCAAAATACCAATACCCGTGTGGATAATGGTATTTAACGGAACGGAACAGAATCTTTCAAACTTTAAAATATGAAAAATATCATAACAACTACTCGCCGTTTCTTTACTTCTATATTCTTTTGGGATATAAGAAGCAAGCTAACAAACCATTTCATCAATTTAAAAATATAAATAACGTGTGTGCTTATGTTGTGTAAAACGTCAACTATGTCATTTGCATATCTTAGTATTTTGTATACGAAAGACTTTGTGTACGACTTGTCAGTTTATGGTTGTAGTTCCCTATACGCTCGATTACTACAGTTTTTTGTAAGCCTTGAATTCCACAGTGTAAGTGTTTTGACTCTTGAAAATATGTACTATTAATCTTCTAGTGATGTAATTTACCCCTGTCTTTATTGTCAACTATGCTTAGTTTTGCATATTCTTATTATCGATGGATTTTAGTTTACCATGTGCTTCAAGTATGGTGCGCCATTTTCTCGACAAACATTACATTTTGAACTTGATAATTACGTACTGTCAGTTTGATAAAGTCAATTGATTACTGTTTTAACTCATTATTTTTTAATCAATTATTGAACTTCTATCCAGTATATATTAAAAATATGTTGCATTACTCAAATCTATGTGAAAAGTTGATGAATTGTTTTTTCTATGGAAACCAATACCTGTCAATTATATTTGTATTTTGTTTGTTACAGCTTTTTATCGCATCGCGGTTATCTGTCAATTCAAATTTATAATGATTACGTAATGTCACATTATGCACGAGAATACTTTATGATCTGAAATCTCTGTTTTAAAGTTCGCACATGTATATGTTTGGCGTGCCATAAGTGTAATCAGTTGTCGATTGTTATTCAAGACTGTATGTTGATCTAGCGTTGGTGTGTGATTTGTGCTTTGAATTAATTTGTTTTTAAATGTATATTTTAGTTTCCATTGTCGATGAGAGAGATCTGTGAGCAGTCTTATTGACCAATAAATACATTTCCGAATATTTTGTTTTATTATACTTTCATGTTAAATACTGCGATAAGACTGCACTGATAAGTATAAAATTCACAAACGGAATGATGAGACACACGATTAAAACGCATTTAATTACATAGTAATGATAATCTGTCTCTCGCTGTATCATAGACACGAACATTCAGTGACATGCAATCCTTAAAATGTGCACATTAAATTTTTTATATATAAAGCAAGTAAACGTATCTTTAGGCATGATCAATGGCAGTTAATCTCTATTATAAAACTGATTGCACGAACAAAGCCCTGATATTGGATCAACAAGATGACTTTAAAAAAAAAAGAATGTAAAAGATTCCGTTCCGTTTAATACCAATATCCACACGGGTATTGGTATTCTGCGAAACGGAACGGAATCATGAGAAAATTATTAATAAGTGTGGTAACAACATTTCTTATACCATTATCTATTTAAATGTATTACAAATAAAGCTATCAAATATCTTTTAAAATAATATTATCCCTGCGAATATGTTTGGTATAATATAAAATTCTACTTGATGTAAACATTAGGCGTGGTTAGCTTGATAAACAAACTCGTTAATTCTCCCGTAAACTCCCATAAAAATAGTTTGTTATAAATTGAGTAAATGCTGTCCTTATTATGATATTTTTCAAATTATAAAAATTTGAAAGATTCCGTTCCGTTCCGTTAAATACCAATATCCACACGGGTAATGGTATTTTGCGGAACGGAACGGAATCAAGAAAAAAATTATTAATAAGTGTGTTGACAACATTTCTTATATCATAATCTATTTCAATGTATTACAAAAAAAGATATCATTCATTTTTTAAAATACTGTTATTCCTGCGAATATGTTTGCTATAAAAAAATACTCTACTTGATGTAATCATTGGGCGTTGTTAGCTTGATAAACAAACTCGTTAATTCTCCCGTAAACTCCCATAAAAATAGTTTGTTATAAATTGAGTAAATGCACTTCTTGTTATGATATTTTTCATATTATAAAAATTTTGAAAGATTCCGTTCCGTTCCGTTAAATACCAATATCCACACGGGTAATGGTATTTTGCGGAACGGAACGGAATCATGAAAAAAATTATTAATAAGTGTGTTGACAACATTTCTTATATCATTATCTATTTCAATGAATTACAAACAAAGATATCATTCATTTTTTAAAATACTGTTATTCCTGCGAATATGTTTGGTATAATAAAAAAGTCTTCTTAATGTAAACATTGGGCGTTGTTGGCTTAATAAACAAACTCGTTAATTCCCGTAAACTCCCGTAAAAATAGTTTGTTATAAATTGAGTAAATGCTGTTCTTGTTATGATATTTTTCATATTATAAAAATTTTGAAAGATTCCGTTCCGTTCCGTTAAATACCAATATACACACGGGTAATGGTATTTTGCGGAACGGAACGGAATCATGAGAAAATTATTTATAAGTGTGTTAACAACATTTCTTATATCATTATCTTTTTCAATGTATTACAAATAAAGCTATCAATTATTTTTTTTTAAATAAAATTCCTGCGAATATGTTTGGTATAGTATAAAATTCTACTTGATGTATACATTGTGTATTCTTAGCTTGATAAACTGTTATTAAACAAACTCGTTAATTCTCCCATAAATGCTGTCCTCGTTATGATATTTTTTCATATTATAAAAATTTTGAAAGATTCCGTTCCGTTCCGTTAAATACCAATATCCACACGGGTAATGGTATTTTGCGGAACGGAACGGAATCAGAAGAAAATTATTCAGAAGTAGGGTAGGTATTGAATATTTAACTTTTTTCTTGCGAATGTGCTTTGTATATTTTAGAATTCTTCTTAAATGGGATATACATTGTGTTTTTGTTGGCTTAATTAACTAACTTGTAAGATCACCAGTGTAAATAACATATAATGGATTATAAATGAAATTAAAGTTGACGTTGTACACGACACAAGCACACAAACACCGGAATGATATGCACATACGCAACATGTTTGAATGGATGAAATGGCTTGTTAGTTTGCTTCATTTATCCCACAAGAACATAGAAATAAACAAACGGCGAGTAGTTGTTATTATATATTTCATATTTTAAAAAGTGTGAAAGATTTCGTTCCGTTCCGTTAAATACCATTATCCACACGGGTATTGGTATTTTGCGGAACGGAACGGAATCACAAGAAAATTATTTATAAGTATGGTAACATCATTTGTTATATCATCATTCATTCTAATTCATTTTAAATAAGCTATCAAAAATTTGTATCGATGTTATCCCTGCGCTGCAAATGCGATTTGTATAATATGAATTCTACTTGATAAATGCATTGTGTTTTTGAAAGCTTAATTAACAAACTAGTTAGTTCTGCCCTGGAAATAATATGAAATGGATCAAACAGTGAAATAAGAGTTGTCGTTGTACACAACACACGCACATAAACGCTTAAATTAATAATCAGCACATACACAAGATGACTGAATTAATCTGATAGTTTGCTTCGTTCATCTCTTAAGAATCTGGGGGAAAAAAAATAAGGAACGGCGAGTAGTTAATTGTTATGATATTTTGCCATCGTTTAAAAAGTTTGAAAGATTCCGTTCCGTTCCGTTAAATACCAATATCCACACGGGTAATGGTATTTTGCGGAACGGAACGGAACCAGAAGAAAATTATTCAGAAGTAAGGTAAGTAATGAATATTTAACTTTTTCCTTGCGAATGTGCTCAGTATATTTTAGAATTCTAAGTAATATGGGATATACATTGTGTTTTTGCTAGCTTGATGAACAAACTAGTAATATCACACGTGTAAATAATATAGTATCGATTATAAATGAAATAAAAGTTATCGTTGTACACATCACAGGGATGATATACACATAAGCAATATGTTTGAATGGATGAAATGGTTTGTTAGTTTGCTTCATTTGTCCCACAAGAACATAGAAATAAACAAACGGCGAATAGTTGTTACTATATATTTCATATTTTAAAAAGTGTGAAAAATTCCGTTTCGTTCCGTTAAATACCAATATCCACACTGGTAATGGTATTTTGCGGAACGGAACGGAATCAGAAGAAAATTATTTATAAGTTTGGTAACAACATTTGTTATATCACCATGCATTCTAATTTATTTCAAATAAGACTATCAAGTATTTTTATCGATGTTATCCCTGCGCTGCGAATGAGCTTGGTATAGTATGAATTCTACTTGAAATAAGCACTGTGTTTTTTGCTAGCTTAATAAACCATGCAACTAATTAGTTCTGCCGTGACAATAACATAAAATGGATGAAAAAAATGAAATAAGAGTTGTCGTTGTATACAACACACGCACACAAACGCTGAAATTAATATTTAGCACACTGTCATACACAAGATGACTGAATTGATTTGTTAGCTTGCTTCATTCATCTCTAATGAATCGGGGGAGGGGGGGGGGTTCAAGGAACGGCGAGTTTTTTTATGATAATTTCCATTATTTAAAAAGTTTGAAAGATTCCGTTCCGTTCCGTTAAATACCAATATCCACATGGGTAATGGTATTTTGCGGAACGGAACGGAATCAGAAGAAATCTATTCAGAAGAAAGAATACTTAAGTAAACCCCATCGATGTTAGACATACAGATTTATTGCGTTTGGTTTAAATCTCAACTTTATATGTACATTGTCAATCTAACATCCTAAAACAACTAGTGACTTTAGGTTTTCTCGGGAAAGAAGCGTGTAATGACTTTTAGAGCAACGAGTAGCATATTTCATGTAATGCACAGTCCATTCAAACATCAAAATTTGAAAAATAATCTTCCATTTACGATAGGTTTAATTGAAATAATGTTGGGGGCCTCTCAACTGGTTCAGTTCCGTTCCGTTCCGTTCCGTTCCGCAAAGTACCAATAGCCGACAGTGACGAACCTTGTTATTGTTATAGTACTTGGAATAATCTTATAGTAAAAAGAAATATTTCTAAATTCAGGTGCCTATGTATGTTACCTGTATACAAATGTTAACTTTGTTCGGTAATTCATGATCAGCAGTTGGAGAGTTTGCGGAGTTTTCATAAACCTAGTATAACGGATACCGACTTGTGGATTTTCCCATGGATCAGGAAATTAAATAAATCTTATAATTTAAATAATCTACATCGATATAGTTGTTTTGATTTCCCCGCTTATTTTTTTTTTTACCTTTGGGTCTTATTTTACATAAAATACGGCTGTGTCAATTATTTAAAATTATGAAGGACAGTCCCGGTCGGGATTTAGTAAATATTTTAGAAAAAGTATCAGACAAAAAGCCGAATATGAACAAAGATTGAAACATCTTATTCAAACTCATAATTTTTTGAAGCATATTCGAGGAAAACGTGAAAAATTCAAACTTTTAAGACCCCGTCTTTCAGTACTCTCAGTACTTTGATTTCTGTTTACATCTTTATTTATTGAGGTACAAGTGAAAACCAAACCTGAAAACAATTCTATTATCTCAAGAGTACATGTATGAAAGTTCATACATCTAACAAATTCCACTAATGAACAGCGCTCTTGTGAAGTACAACCTTTGATGTAACATATCACATTATCAGTGATTAGGGGAAGTCACTTGGCTAACATATCTATCATCATAAATAAGTTTTAGATTATCAAGTTCATTAATCAATATGACAACGTTATAAAGTATTAAAACTACTATTTAATTCAGATATCTTAATCCGTTTACAAGTAATTTTATTAAGAATAATGAGTAAGCAAAAGAAATCAGAAAGTGCTTACCATAAAACATGGTAAATGCAATACTAAGGCTAGTCAACATTATGTATAAGTGCTGCTACACTTGGGTTTTTGAAAATGATTTTAAACAATTTTTTGAAATAGTTGCTAAATATATCTACCACCTAAGGCAAATTAATTTCTAATAGGTTTCAAAACCTGATTATCAAAAATACGATCAAAGAAAAAAAAAGACGTATTGGTATACCGACGAGATTTTACATGTACATGTACACGATCGTCTACAATTTTTTTTCAGAATAAACTATATTAGCAAACACCCAATTCAAGTAAAACATGTTAGAGATCTATGAATCGAATAGCAAACACATCATTACAATAAACATCAGTAGAAAGTAGAAAATGAATATACATTGAAATTTTTAGTGTGAAAAAAATCATTTGTACTTAATGCATATAAGATCATAAAGTAAAGAATGTGGTCCGTCGACTTCCGTGAACATGAGTATAGTATGCTAAATATACAACCTTATGAGGTCTATACATGTATACATTTATATTCTACGAATGTCAGCATGGAAATGTACAAAGTTCAAGCATACTACAGATGCTGTGTCAAACATTTAATTTTCATAATTCATAACCTTTGTTAATTGTGGAATAAATAAATAGAATACGATTCATATAATGAAACACGTAAGTTTACACTACACAACCTTACGAAGAAAAGAAATTGTTCAACGATTGTTTACAAATGTTGCTTTTACATGGCCCATGCTGTTGGTTGTTCCATTTTCGAAAATCTGCATGTTTCATAACATTCCAGTATTCATAATTCTAAAATGAAATAAAAACAAAGGTAATATATTATGAAATACATAAGAACTAGACTCACGAAGTTAGCAAGTTTTCAAATTTTATATACAGAAGAGGTTTCGAATAATTCTGAAAAAAAGAGACATTAATTATATTTTTCCATCTTAATATTATTTTATGTCTGACAACTATTGTTTGTAATGAATGAAAATATAAACGTGGTGCAAAGATCACGTGATCGTGGAGTAAGATGGTTGATATGTCGAAAAAAGAGTGTGTATGTAGGAATTTTAGGAAATGTGATCGTAATTTGCAGTGTGGTTGGTTCATCTGCTCGTTCGTCCGAGACTTGGGGGGGGGGGGGGGCTTCATAGAATTAACGCTTCTGATGACCAATTATGTACGTATTTGTGTGGCGATCATAATCGACTCATCGTAGAATTTAAATATTTTTCTTACGGATCATGGCATAGTGTATATGTACATGTAAAGTACATTGAACAGTCATGTTCATCAATCGAACCCGTACAGTAGATGACATCCTGAGAAGGATGAAGTGCGTAGAAAAATATTTATGTGTCATGAACAAATATTTTTCAAGGTTATTTTTTTTCCTTTTCTTTAGTTTTACTGTAATGATTTAAAGGGGAATGGTCACGATTTTGGTCAAATTTTATTTTTCTGTTTTTATTATTTACAATGTTTTAGGAATGCATTTCTTATGATCAAATAAAATTTGAGAGTCAGTCGTAGAGTTATAAGCAAGATGCAAGGCTCACAATTCTGTGTCATGTAAACAAGGCTCGTGTCCTGTTTTTTGTTTACATAGGTAGAATATACCAGTAAAAAATCTTTTTCAATCTTATTTATCTATCTTCTTATTCAGTTTAAGCATAAATAAACAGTTCCTAACGTTTAACACATTAATTTTAGGTCTAAAATTGGAATTTTCACTTCAACATTCAAAATGTAAACAAAAGCTTTGTTTACATAGCATAGAATTGCAAGCTCTATAACTCGCTTATAACTCAACGAATGACACTCAAATTTTGGTTACCTATTTAGAATGCTTTACTGAAGCATGGTAAACATTGAAATCGGAAAAAATAATTTTTGACCGAAATCGTGACCATGCCCCTTTAAAAAGGTTCAATGGTTAACATTAATTACCTTACATTTTGTTGACAGGGAAAAGTAGACCTTTTAGTAAAGCTTATTTTTTTTAATGTAGGTATCAAATAATGTTTAAGCAATCAGAAGGAAGCGCCGTCATCTCATCAAATAATTAATATTGAATAAAAGTTTTGTCCTTTTTGATATTTTACTAACAATAATTAATTTTGTTTCATCATTATTGTAAAGGGAAAATAGGTTTTTGAGAAAAGTTAAGATATTTTTGGTCATGACCTTTCCGACATTCAGTTAATACCTCAATGCTACATAAGTCGGAGCATGTCAAATGTTTAGGGCCAAATATTAACCATTTGTAAACTCAGCCCTTTCAGTTAAGGGAATTGAAAATATGAAAAATCAAATAATTATTTAATTTCTCTTACTTTTCAGTTCTCTCTCTTTCTGTCTTTGAGACTGTGATTCCTATGTTTTCCAGTTCCTCGACAAAATGAAGATACCCACGGTCGGATTTATCAACCTTGCTGAAATAAAATTCAATTTTGACCAAAAATAATGAAGCAACATAAATATATCTAAGTGTAAAATCTAATATCATGTATTTGAATACCCTTCTGATACTTCAGTGGGTTTGGTTTTGTGGTGGATATCATACCAGTTTACAAGAGTTGATTCCTCTGTTTTCCAGACGGCAGAAGAGACATTTGCTGCGTCTCTATTGTCGTCCGTATTTCTCAAAGATGGCAAATTTGATGGCGGATAATTTTTGGAACCCAAAAAGTCGTTGGCAGAAACGTCCAGAAAAACCTTTGTGAAAGCCCTGTGCGTTTCTTCATTGAAACTAACCAGATGTACTTCTTTTAACGCACTGGGATAACGGAAGAAATCTTTAATTCCTTGATATACATAGGAACAAAGCAGTTCTAAAATGCGAGGGTTTCTAATGTCACCTGAAACAGAAGTCGCATTGAGAAGAAGAATCAAAATCTACCATCTTTAAACAATCATGCCATGCCAAATCATTACAATACAATATATATGCGTAATGAGTTGGTACAGTATCACATTGTCGTTACGTCAAAATAATGTAAAACGGGATACCTGTAAAGTGCGACACGAAATTGAAACGAAATGAAACAAAACAAAACCGAACGAAACCAAACCAAACGAAACCACACGAAACGAAACATCGAAACGAAACCAAACATCAAAACAAAAGGAAACTAAAGTAAACAGAAATCTTCATTGATTTGTTTGGTATATAAATATTCAGTGTAAAAACAAAATTTATATTGAAATATTGTAAATTGTGTATATAGGCCTACAATAAGACAATATCCAATCCCATGGTATCTTTAAGATAGGACATTGATCATAGACATATTAAATTTAAGTGTAGTTGACGAACTGAATTCAACACCGTGAAAGTTAGAAGAAATTGACTTTCTATAATCTATAATTAATAAGTATAATTAATTAGTTTATCTGATATTTTATAAAGCATTCCAGGCAGAACACATAGATGTTAAGTGATAATTAACCTTCCTTGTAATTATTTTATTTCTTTGTTTTCTTGTACGTGCATCTTAAATACAGGTGGGTTTTAAAAAAAAAATAATTTGTTCTTAAATTATAGTAGGTATTTTCTTGGAGTAAAGTTGAACAGTCAATGATGTTTTATATTCTAAAGAAACTTTTTCGAAAACAAGATATAAAAAATAACAAGAGGCTTATGGGCCACATCGCTCACCTAAGTAACAATAGTCATGATAAAATCACCTTAATGGAGTCATATTACAAAATATCTGGACAATGTAGTAGAATACATGTATATCCTGTAAAAATAAAAAAAATCCATTTCCCCTTGGATATTCTTATGTTTATAATCAAGTCCCTTTTCTAACAGGATGATTTTTATAGTCATATCACATGTTGAGCATCGTAGTTCTCAACAA